>KZ308400.1:533652-579962 GCA_000376725.2 Ladona fulva | reverse complement strand
TATATATATTAAAATGTTAAAAGTAGTACCTGATTCATCGATTAAGGTGAAGTTTATAAGCCATAACTGAGAAAAACTTAAAATGATAAAAGACGTCATTTGTAAACGCCGACAGGAGGCTCCCGGATAGCCCATTGGGCAACGCGTTCGATTTCGGTGAAAGTGGTCCGGGGTTCGATTCCCGGTGGGATCCTACGTGCGAAATGACCTAAGTTGTCGAAGCACTTTTAACAATACTACAGGAAAGAAACATTGCAGTCATTTAAGATATTGGTGATTTTGTATCCGATCTCGGATACTTATAAAACCTTTTATGGAGCAACTGCATTTCCATAACCTCTCTCAGAAAACAATGCTTCGGAAAAGTACGGCGTGGAGTTATAAACAGCTCTTCGATATGTATCTCGGCTACTGCTCCGCTTGAACCTCGGATATACCTCTTGGGGGATAAAAGCAACTAGCCTTGGGAGTTACTTGGCCTTCTTGATATCTCCATGTATGTCCTATCGAAGAAAGCATCTCCTTCTTATTCCAGCCCGCTTTTTTATACCCCTTACATTACGGTTACGCTGACACCACCGGGCTTTACTCAGGACCCATTAGGTAGTCTGATCGGATTCGATACATTTTTTTAAAGGCGGCGACCGCCTTATCTACTCCTCTCTTCGCGGCATCGGATAAGACCAAGGAAAAAATGGAAATCGGATGAAAGTGAAGCAAAAGACGTCCATCTTTTTTCAAGGTGAGATAACACGTGCTAAAGAGGTTCGCCTAACTTTGCATTTTCTCCCCATCACCTCTCCTTCTCTCTCTTTTAAACCCACCGCTTCTGTAATAAGGCCGATAGGTTCCGATTTCCACGACTACCGAAAGTCTTATCTGAGAAGTGCCCATCGAAGAATAAAGAAGCGGGATTTTGAGAAACAAAGGGGTTAAAAAGAAGGAAAGAGAGCGAATGGATTGTCTGCGGAGTCTACAGTGGGAGTGTGATTTGCATACAAATGCGAGATTCGTGAACTAGGAGAGGCTTTTACTCTATTTGTCAATGTGCTCAGTAGATTTTTATACAGAAATCGGAATGAAACCTACACTATCAAATTGAACATCCATTAAGGGTTTATGGATTCTGAAACATTTCCCGATATTGCGCCCTTGCGTTGTAGCTGCATTAAAAATACGAAGAATTATACGGCAGTAATGGCCTTCTAATGTGAATAAAAAATTAAATTAGTTCAATGACTTTCTCATATAATTATAAGTAATTGAATATATCTTATTTGTTTTAAAAATAGGAGTGGTAGATTACCACTAATATTGCATAATAAGGTATTTTTTATTATATTTTAGCCAGGTTTTACTAATAGAATATGCAATAGAATTTTAAAATGGAACACTTACACACTTAAAGAAGACGATACACATGTACTGCCGAAAGGTTAAATATAACACGAGAAAGAGTATAAAATACGTGAAAGAGACATTAAAATTAAAACGAATTTGGCACTGATAATGCGGGATTTCCATTGCATGATTAGTACGCCACAATCATGGGAATAACCAGGATACGTTCAAAGTAAGCAAGAATAAAGGACTACTTGGCAGCTCTCAGTAGGACATTAAATCCTCCGAAAAGAGATAATCTATTTTCTTCTTCAGTTATGCTTCACTTCTCCAGGGATTTCCTCGGCGGCAATAATTTCTTTCAGCAAGGCGGTACACATAATCTCTCGATCATAGCAGTAGTTTCAGCTGGCATTAGATGAGTATCTTAGGAATAAACAGTGCATCGTAAAGCAATAAGTACGTATGTTACAAGTAGGGAGGAAATCTTATCGCACTAAGGCGACGTTTTGCTGGGTATTTTAAAAGAAAGTACCTACATAATTAGATGTAAGGGATATTTGGTGTATTTTTATTTAATTACTTTTAACATTCTCATATAGTTTTAAATATCTAAATTAAAATAAATATAATAAACATACCAAAAAATAAAATACAAGGGCTTTATGATTACAGTTAACATGAGATCAAAAACAAACGAGAATTATATGACGGAAGACGTTCACAGTAGTAATATTATGACAACGAAAGGACTGATCATGAAATTCAACAAACGGACGGAAAAAAAATACATGAAGGCATCATAAGTCAATTAATATCGCAAATATCGATCCTTGTTTTCTTATCACACCACAATATTTATTTTATCATGCAGTAGACTTTGTCGATTTGATGACTATCGTTTAGAGCTGCCAAAAACGGAGTATTAATAACTCGGTCCTATCTCTGATAAATGCAATCCTTTAATCCAGATATATCTAAAGTTTGGGGATATTGAATCGTGCGATATATACATAGCCATTTTGTTTATTTGCCGATATTTCTATTTGATTTAGGTGGAGGAAACGGCACCTAAGCAACTGAAACCTTTGAAATAGTACTCTGTCTCCAGTAGAGCGTAATATCCGCTGGCGGAATGGTCGGAATGGCGCAAAAAGGACACGCACGGATCTTTATAGCCGACCCATTCAAGACGCCTTTCGTTCCACGGACAAAATAGACCCGGATATCTCTACCCTATGCCTCACAGACGAGTCTATATAAATACGCTCCGCCTCCTACAACTCTTTTTCGCTCCGCACATTACCGTAGTTCAAAGCTAACATTAAGGGGTCCTTAATGACTCAATCCGTAAGACAAAAAACGCATCTCCGTTAGATGGAGAGGAGGAAAATAGAAAATCTGCGGGACCTTACCCAAGGTCTGCCACGAAGAGAAAAAGAAGAGGGATGTGGTACAAAACTGTCCGATTGATCCTGAAGAAAATAGGGGTTCAGTACATCAATGTGGAGTTCCAAAACCCCCTTTTTTATTCGAAAGGAAAGATGACTCACCAGAAAGACATTATACCCCGTTCGGCTCCAGTGGGTTAAATCACCCATCCCGCGATTCTTTTCCCGAATGCTCCCCCCAGTCCCCCGTGCATCTTTTACGTTGCACCCCCAGTCACCCCACCCACCCAGAGGAGCCATCGGAACCCCTTCTTTGCCAAAACTCCTCAAAGGGCCCCCTTTTCTGTTTTACAAACATCCTTTCTTATTCTTAAGCCCTACTACACTCACGCATATCCATACCTCTCCCTTACATCATCTACGTCATTCGCAGCATGCTCGCACTCGCTTATGAGCTGCAGTAAAACCCTTTCGACGCGTTCCTATAGAGCCGGTAATGAATCTTCATTAGCGATATAAAATAGTGTTTTTAAGTAGGATCACCTGGTGAAAGCGTCGGAACGCCCCTGATAGTTCATCATGCGTTGATGACTCAAGCTTCCTCTTTTATCATCTCTTGACAGTTTTGACGCGTCCGTCACCGGAGTGTTAAGGGAGAAAAGAAGAGGAATGTGATACAGAATTTCTAAATTCACTTGCTTCGTCATGCGATTTTTTATAACATTTTACGAAGATGAAAATTTTATAACTGTATTTTACTATAAAATATACACCTTGAAATACTGTAATAATAACCAGACCACCCAGCAGGGTGGCTTACGGGCTTAAGCTCCCCCAAAGTGTCTACAAATATTTCATTCAGACCCAAGGGTCTTATTAACAAAAATTCGTATGCTTAAAATATATCTTTATAAGCAATAATTTCTTATGATGAGGATCAATTACTTAACATGACATCGTAAACTGGAAGGAGTTCAAGTGATTATTAGTTACAATCCTTAAGTTCAGAACTTCCCAAGAGAAAATTCTGGATGCGTCCCTGATAATAACTGTTCATAAACTCGTCATTAATTCTTGAGACTTGAATTTCCGCAACTAAAAGCAATTTATTTATAACCTGACGAAAAATGCCTTCCTAAATTTCACAACTCAACTCTTAAAACTGACAAAAACTACCTCTCTAAAACTTGACTTGCGAATTAAATGCAGCATACCAGTATATTACTTATACTCATTTCTCATTCGTAAGTTGACAGAGGGAGTATAAATGTATTAGAATCTTAAGAATAACAGAATTCCTAATGGTTCTCTCTCCATTCCAAGTCGCATCTCATTCTTTCCAATACAGACAGCTTTGGTCCCTTTCGAAACCGCACAGTCATCCTCCAATACGATATATTCCCCATCAATCGGCCACTGATAGCTATTCCATCGTTCTCTCTATTGAATTATACCCGTTCCAAGACTCAGATTCCTTATTTTCCACGGCAATGACTCGTTGAACGGAGGCCGAGGTGTTCTTCCCTTACGAAAATACCCGCATCTCCATGACCCTAATCGTTCATCTCGAAATGGTTTCGGTCATCCATCAAGCAGGTTTTTGGTCTCTCCCCAGCTTTCTACTGTTTCCCTATCTTTTTCCAATCCAGAAACCACAGATTCCTTCTCTTCGTGTTTTTTGTCCCGGCAATTATAAGACGTCTATTTCAAGGAAGAAATAATGCCCTTTCTCTCATCCTACTTCCGCGCGAGGTCGCCTTCTTTTTTATTTTAATCCGAGAGCATTTCTGGGAATTTATTCCAGAACTTCGAATCTCTTTTTTAAGGAGGACTTCCTCTATTCATATCTTCTTAATGCTCATTTAGATTTCCCTGCCTTTTAAATCACGTTCAAATCCCCGACTACTTGGGAGATTTTGGATAAGAAGAGGAAAATTCGTGATCACGTCGATGATTTTCAGCTTTGCGTCATTCGCAGAAAAATTCTCTTTTATGTTGTGAAATATAAAATCTTTTCCTGCAATAGACTTAATGAACTCTAGGCTTTAAATTTAAATTCCTAAATATCTATCTTTATGCATGAAGAGGTATGCAGGTAACTTCGGAAAACTCACTGGGAAGAATATAAATATTTGTCTGTAGCCGTTACATTTCGATGGCAATTTACATTTTATAACAGTAACTCGTATCGAGTAACTCACTTTTTATACCGAAAGAAAACTATTCACGTTTCACAGTTCAAACCTTGCACGTTTTCCGATGAGCACGAATTATTCGTCCAGGAAACCTCTTTACGTAAATAATAATGTGATAGTCAAATTTTCAAAAGCTCACAAAAGAGTGAATCCCGTAATTAACGTTCCTCTTAGGCCTATACTTTGAATTTCAATGGAAGAGTGATTGAAAAAAGAGCTTGATCATGTAGAGCCGCTAGCATTTGCTTCGGTAATCATTGTGTATTCAATTATGCCAAAACATAACTCATTAGTGACTACCAACAGTTAAGAGAAGTTTGGAACAGAGGAAACCATTACTGAGGATGTTAGTGGGGTGGAAGGCACTAATAGCAGAATTAGTTCAAGTGCAGGAAGTACTAGAGTAGTCTCTTACGCCTCTAATGGAATACTTGCTGAGGACCTAGGCGGCAACTTTTCTCTCAAAGAGGGAAACTTCTCAAGAGAAAGCATACTTCCACCCCTCCCACTTTACCTCCCAAGGGACGATCTTATCGTCTACGTGTAAACATTAGAACCCATTGCTTCCCAAATTCCCATCCCAAACATACCAATCCCCCGAATTAAAGCAGCACCCGTTATAAAAGAATTCCTATTTCCTCTTGTTTTTCAGGAACGAAGCAATCCAAGCGTGGCGCTTCACGTAAAATAAAAACCTCTACAGAAGCGATTGGATGGTTAGCCGTTGATGGATGTTGGGTAAGCGACCGTTAAGGGGAAAATTTATAAGGCTTTAATGGAATGCGGGTAACGTCTTACAATAAAGACGGGGTTTTCGGTAACCCGAGGGAGATGTTAATGCCCTCAGTTGCTTCATAATTTCCTTGCTCTAGAGTACTTTTTCAGGTTCATGGTTTCGAGGATCTCAACTAACGACCTCTATCCAAAGGGATAAGCACAAATTTAGAGTGCCAGTCATGTCGCTAAGTATCAGCAGTCATTTAAATAAAAAAGTCAAGATTTACAAACAAATGTCTCTAAAACTTTAATCTCACCATTTCTTTCGAGGACCAAAGAAGGAAAAAAGAAAAACAACCACGAGATCTGTGCACACTTATGGAATTCAGACGTTGATACTCCAGCGGAGGAGGATTGTTTTAATGGCAATAATACTCTCTGAGCTGAAACGAAAAAGCAAACAACGCCAACGCCCCAAAGAAGTTAAGCAAACTCTCGAAAAAGTTAACAATACTTCTGAAATAACACTGAAACATAAGAAAGTGGAATAGTACATACATAAAAGAAAACGTAGGCTGTGAATTTCTGAAGAGAGCTTTCGTTGCTTCAACTCGCGGCGGTTGCGGTTATGGCCGTCAGGAATTACTAATACCTGTAGGAGCTGGAGAAGGTAAAACGTGGCTGCGGCAAAATGAAAAGAAGAAACTAAATATATGATGAAGGAAAACAGAGTTCTTACTCCAGCGAGCAGAAATAAATTGCTACTCGTTTAACAAAAGGAATTGAGAGAAGCGGGAAGAAATGTAGAAGCAAGGGAACGTTAATGAGTTCATCGTTGGAGAATATATATCCAATATAGAAGAAATGTTACTGTCGCGTCCAACAAAAAATAAATTCAAAATAAAACAGAACGACTTGACAATACGGGTAGTAAATCCGCATAAAGACCATGATCCTCGTTAGATAAGCATATATCTCTCGAAAAAATACAAAAATGAAAAAATAGCATCACAAAAATATTTCAGAACTCCCAATCCAAGGAGATCATCGCTATAATTCAAGGCAGGGAAGCCATTTTACTGTTTAACTACTTTGTATCGCTAACCTCAGATTCTCCTCCTCTTAGCCACATTCCGAACGCGTAATGATTTCTTAACGAAACTTCTTTATGACTAATCAGGAGTAAACCAAATATGGCAAAAGAATCAGTCCTCAATATCTCAGCGTAACAACAGATCGCGCGTGATGCGGAAGCATTTAGTCGACATTTTTCAATAACACACAAAAAACTACATAGAAGAGTTTAAGAAAATCTCTTTGCACTCTCCATTTAAGGCTCAAATTCCCCGATTAAAAATCAAGCAAGAATACAAAATCGTACAAAAGAACAATAAAAAAATTGCCTATTGAAAGGGTTGGCTCTTTTCAAAAAGTTCATTTCGAAGACTCAAATCCGACGATAACAAAACAAATAGAAATGAACACGAAAAAGCTCCCGTATCCAAGCCATCCACTTGAGCAAAAAAAATCCTCGAACCATGAACTATCCTATGAAAGAGTTCATTCCTTCTGCAAAACTAGATTTTTGGATTATGTAGCAACAGAGGGAAAAATTTACATCGCATAGAGGCAAAAAAGCTCCTGAAAATTAATTCAATTTCGTAGCGAGAAACCTAGTCCTGAGGTCCAGCATTCGAAATTGCTCCGACTCTGAATGCATATAAAAAATAAAAGACTTGTCCTTCGAAACTTTTCAAAAGAGCTGAAAGAAACTGCATTATACTGGGACGGATATCGAGGAAAGAACTGCTTTTTCAAGCAAACGCTCTGAGTGAGAATACTTCACTCAACTTTTTTCGACGTAACTCCATTTTGCCTCTTAAGAAAAGGCACGATTTGAAATCCACGGGAATAATTTCTGTCCACATACAAACACCATTCTTGAAAATAGAGCTTGCAGGAAATTAAAAGGGACGCAGAATAAACCTCAGGAAATATGTCGCCGAGGACGAATGTTGAAAACGGCATGTCCTTGGACCATACATTTTTTTACATTTTCTGAGGAACAGTAGGGTATGTTTCCGTCACTTCTATATTTTATTTCCGCAAGCTTTTCATCTTTCTTCCATTCGTTTAAAAAAGAATGACCCCTTTTAGTCCCAATTTAGTCTCGAGGCGGTCTACAATTTGTCTACGCTACAAGTCAACCTTGCTTTCCTTCAAAAGAATATACTTTTAAAAAAAGGCATCCTCCGCATCTTTCCCTTTCATCTCTTATTCCTTCTCCTTCTCTTCCTCTCTCAAGATTCTTCCCTATCCTCTCATTCTTCCAGAACACTGGAAAAGCTTGCCTCTATCTCTCCTTCCCGGCGATATAACCACTCCTTTTGCTCTCAAAGACGACTGGGTTATTCTATCGGAATTCGGGACCCGACGATATATAATGAATTCGAAGAATGATAACGCTCTCTTAGCCAAAAGATTCAGGGCAAAACATATCAGTAGAAATTCTTTTCAAAACTTAATGTATTGAGCTTCAAAAGATGAAACGAAAGTAGATGGAGCCGATTTCACAAAGGTATTTCGTACCAGTATCAATTAACCTATCAATTATTTCAGGATACGAGGTGATATATATAATCATAAGGGCTATAACTATGTAGTAAATAATGAAAATGAAACCCATTAACATAAAGGTAAAATAAACTAAGCATATGATTTTTTAATTATAGTTTGAAAATCCTTAATTACTATTAGTAATTGAGGTTTGATTGCTAATCTTTGGTACTTTAATTGGGTTAGTGGATAGTTTTCAGCAAGAATTCATTTATTAAAGTTAATGAGCATTCAAGTGGGCTGCGTTTGCTTTTGGTGGAAGCGCTCCCAAGTTCGATTCCCGGTGGGGTCCCACAGGTGCTAATGACTGTTAAAAATACCACTACATTTGAGATTAGACCATGGATGGAAATTATATCCTGGAGAAGGACTCATTATCTACTGGAATCAAACATGGAAGGAAGACAAAGTAACAGTTTCATAATTAGCAGAAGTGTGGCCTCAAAATTTTTGATTCGTGACTTCTAAAGCTAAAAGAACCGCCTCCTCTAAAATGCGAAAAACGTTTTCTTGGAAGACTGTCATTATTCCTTTTCTTTCTTCCAGAAATACGCTATTTATAAAAAGTATTTTTAGTTCTTCGTAAAATGTTTACACATTCCGACTTTTCAAGGTCATCGTTCGACTCCATTCTTCGCAGAAAGTCGTTTCCACCGAGCTTTTTCAGCCACATTTTTAAACAAAAACGACACGCAAAATGAATTCCCGCACGGAAAAAAGATCCACGACTTCCCCGCCTACAATATATCAAGGCAATTTGTCTAAAGGCGATAAATTTTCAGACCTCATAGATCCTCCCTCACCTTTCATACAGTACGGACACTTATGTGGCGGAAGGGGCAAAAAAAGACGCAAACATTCGTGAAAAAAGGCCGAGAAAGAAAACAAGAGTACCGGAAGATAAATCAAAGTCAGGTCTGAGAAGGAAAGAAAGAAGATTCGCCACCGTTTTTCATAACTCAAGACCGCCAGAAGCGAATTCTTCTGCCGTTTTCTTTTTCAATAAGACGTGAGCTCGGTGTTAATGGTCCTTCGGGGGCATATTTATCGCATATTTATTCTTGCCTGAGGAAGAGAAAAAAAAAAAGAAACACAAACCTTTAAGAACACTCGCACACAAACCCCTTCGGGTTCCCACAGGAACACTCGATTCCTCTGCCAAGGAATATGTTAGCATCGCGGTTCTCTGGAATTGTCGTTACGAGACTATCTCCAGAACGTCTTTCCATATTCCCTCTTAGTGCCCCCCGTTTCTCAGTCGTTATCTCTACCATCATTACGGGAAACCTTGGCAAAATATGCGCCTGTGGAATGTTCCTTTTAAATAAAAGATCCACGCCGTGCGGGGCAGTGAATTGATCCATGACCTTGCGACATGACCTTCGTGAAAATTAAGCGGAGAATTGAAATTAGTTCGTGTCCAAGCACAACTGTCCAAAATTTTGGTCTTCCGAATAATTTGGATGTAGATGCGGTAAGCATAAGTTTATAAAATGATTCTGTTGAACTTGAATTGAATAGTGCGATTTAATTACAAGATTTCAATAAAATACATTTTTTATTACGATAATATTTCATTTAGAAAACCTATTCATTTTACTAGTAAATGGGAAAACATATCTAAACAACTAACCGATTATTTTCCAATGATTCACATACTTTTCTAATGTAAATAACGAAAAATCGCAGTAAGGATTCGATCAAGAAGTGGCTTCATGGAAATTATCCAAAAATAATGAGACCAGTAAGCCACATTCACTTCATTCCTGACATTTATTACGGCTCGCCGAATTGGATTATCTTCTCCATATCTTCAGTATTCTAGGAAATTCAAATGTGCTGTGCTTAAATCATTTCATCTCCTCGCAATTTATAAATTAAATTTGTTATTCATACTGCTATTTGTTCACTACAGTGACTATTAACGGATAAATCACCTATGCACGATTCATTTATTACCTGGCAGTTAAGTATCTTGGAGAAAAAATGACTTAAGGTGCTTACAATCGCAAGAATCTTTGGGAAACGTGAGTGGATAATCAAGACCCCATTTTAAATGTATTAGAAACGATACGTTTCCCGTTAATTGAATTGTTTTCACCACCCATGGCGACCGCAACCCATAAAAAACTCACAGGAGGGTCAAAAAAGAAAGGAAAGGGCCGAGGAAAAGTTGTAAATTTGAAAGAATTTAACGGCGAACGTAAATCAAAAATGAAACGCGAGTAATTTGCAAAAATATATTCGCATTAACGAGCAAGGCGGAGGGTAGAGAAAAACAAATTGAAAGCCACATCTTACGGCCGGAGGATCCATGCATATAATTTCAGCCGAACATATCCGTTCCCAAACTTCCGAAATGATCTTACCACCATAATTCCACGCGGTTGGTTCTCCTGAGTGGAAACGACATCCCAAGCTTCAACAATTGGCCTCACGCAAAAATTCAGCGTGCCGATAGAAGGCCGACTTGCTACTAAGTTATTCACGCCGAATAGTCACAAAGCGCGACTGTTTGACTGTGTGGTGATTGCAAGTCGAACTTTATCGGACATGAGACAGGATGAAGAGAATCCCTAGGGTGAGGAAACTTAAAACGAATCCGTAGTTCCGTGTCCCACCGCAGCCCGCATGGTGGCGGTACTGTGCGATCGTGAAGGATTCAAAAGAGATAAAATTCGGAAGCAGTATGTAAATGGGGTCATTTGAAAACGGGAGTGGCCCTTCATTGCAGCCCTGTGCGTAGAGAGCGAGACGCAAGAGCGTGTACCCGGATGGTGTTGGCACCTCCAACCGCGTCCGGATCTGGTGGCGCCTCCATCGCTCAAACCCATCCTCTCAAATAAGAAATCGCTTATGCTAATGTATTCCTTTGATTACGTATGCGTGAGGGAACCACCCCTTTCTCGCTGGCCGAGCCTCGCCGGCGAGAGAGGATTTATAAAAAAAGAGCAGCGGAAATGATTATGGCAGTTCATCGGTTAGGCGACTGGGGAACGATGTATGGATGTTGCCGAAATCTGGTCAGCCTTGGTCCGATAAGATGGCGTGACCAATTTCAACTTAGTGAAGGAATTTCGTCCGTTGTTTTTAATATTCAAGAATGTGAACAGCGTAAAACTCCGAGTTATATCTCATCTATATACGTAATGCTTCGGAGTACATTCCCTTTATCTAGTTTAAAGTTACTATTTTATCCCCAAACTATACGACTTTCTCGATTTACCCAATCCATAGATATAAAGCGTGAATTGAATTTCCATGCAACAAAAAGGTACTAAATGAACAATAAATCCCTCGCGATAAACAGAGTACATGAATCTAATTGATCGGATTACACAGAGCTTTGTGGAAACGCTCCCATAGTTATTTTGGTCGGAAAGATTTACGCATGGGAAAACCTAACACAAAAACTCGAAATTAACAGCAATACATCAACAGAAAGATCTCATTTCATGAGCTTACTCTCTCTTTCTAAAATTCCAGCCATATATCAATCCCAACGCTTTGTTAGAATCGAAACAATTCGAGGAAGCCGAGCAGGAGAAATCGCTGGGAAAATTAAATTTCAAATACAGCATCAAATAGAGCAAGACACGTAAAATAAATAACTAAAGCCTCTGTGTTGAAATTACTTGAGCCAAAACAAAACCATTGGAAATATCGAATCAAGAATGCTTTAGAATAAAAAATGTTTCCAACGTTAAAAAAATGATAATGATGATTCCACAGATAATAACTGTTTTGAAGAAAGATATAACAATTTTGAAAGTTTTTTTTGCAATTTAAACGTCTTAGCGATGTCTCAATTGCTCAAAAATATAAATAAATTCCCGATGATTTAAAGTATTATAAACTTATCACAAGTTGTATTAGAAAAATTAAAATCTTTAATACGCCTCTTATTCTCCACGTCATAATTCCATCATTAATTTCTGACAAAAACTGCTGAGCCCATTCAATGTTTGGTATGTATTGTAATAAATATAAGAGGATGATGTGTGGTAAAGAACATATTTCATTTTGTTTCACAATCGTCTGCCTTAGATAGGGACACATAGTGACAATTTTAACAGCCTAGAGAATTTATGAACGGCGTACGAACACGAATCCACTTGAAGCAATTTTTCTCCACCTACATTTCCCTACGAACTCCCCCTTCTCCTTCGAACTCAAACCAAATAAAAGGGCAGACGCAATAAAAAAATTAACTGAGCGGACAGCCACAGAGACAATAATTTTGATACTCCTCTTCGTGCGGATGGCGCGTTAAGATGACCGCGGATTTTATGTTTATTACTGATCGTCCGGATGTCTACGCCCTACAGCAGCAGCCGAAAATGGACACGAAGAGAGCCATAGATTGGGAAATGTTTTGAGAAAATCCTTTGTTTATTACAATCCGCATTTTCAAGCACCATGAATGAGGTTTGATATCTAGTGCTGATGGATAAGAGATGAAACTGATATATAAATAAAGGGAACTTGTTTGATGGAATCTTCCTTGATTTACAAGACACAACTGAATCATTGTTTTTTATAGAATACGATCAAATGAACATTAATCGATACGAAATACTTTATTATTTTCATAATAAACAAACATATTTTCATAATAAACGAACCAAAGCAATAACTAGGGTATCCAAATTAATTAGAGGGAAAATTGAGGGAGAGACACGGAATGTACGGGCAATCTAAAAGATCAGCAAACCCGTAAAACGCTTTGAAAAGCCACTCTATAAGTTAACAAATTTAAAGTAGGTGAGTATTAGCTTAGGAAGAAGGCAAAATATTCCATTGCCATAAAGCAACTACGAATATCTTAGGACAGAATTTATTCAGATTGATAGGGTGTTGCAATGAAGAAATAACGAATTCGAAGAGAACGAAACATTTCTGTATTGATAGAATTAGACCAAGAAAACAATTTTTACAAAATAATTTATCTAATAGAAGTTTTCGAAGGCCAGTCGAAGGGGCTATAGGTTAGTTGAACGGACTGTAAGTATGACAGCTATATAATATCAAAAAATATATGAGATGCGAATGCTGATGAGAATGCTGGGTAAATTCAAATCACGCCTCATTAAAATCAGAAATGTGTGTGATTCGAGGATTGAAAGAACGGGGATACTATTTCACGATAAGAAAAAGGGAATATCAGAGAAAAAAGGAAAGAGAAATACAGAAGATGGAAGGAAAACTTAAGCGAGGACAGACTAAGTAAGGGTAGCGATAGCGGTGAAAATGGTCGTAAATCGGAATGAAGTACTAAGGAGGGAATTAAACGAAAGGAAACGGAGGATAGGTAAGCGGAGAGATAGATAAATGGAGAGATAGCGGCGAAGGAACGTAAAGGGAGACAAAGGGAGATGAAGAGAGTTTGGGGTGGTCGTCATTATTACCCCCGCGAAAGTTAGTTTGTGAACGCGCTCCGCCAAATTTACGCCGGAGCAATTTTGAGATGGCGGGACGCAGGAGTGTCCCTTCCCTAACCCCGCGGCTCTATACACTCCTGGGTCGGATTTTATGTGAGAAGCCGCTCGTTTCCCGATTGAAGAGGGAGGAAGGTCGCAAAGAGAGAGAGGGAAAACACGGGTGAAAGAGAGAGAATGGAAAAAAAGCATAACTCACCAACGACACAAAGGGAAGGGCTCCATTTTTTCTCAAATACGCCATCACTTCATCCGGACGCAATAAACCAAAGTATTTTTATGGTTGGGAAAGGAGTGGAAATAGAGAACGAAGGGCTGCCACCTATCGGTGGGATTTATGAGATTCCGCCCCAACATACAGTCAATGAAATTGTGAAAATAAAACAATAACGACGCCGTCAAGTTGGGGAAACGCGGAGGATTGTAAAAAATAGTAACGATTTATGGAGGCGATACGTAACTATTTTCATTATGATCTATGCTAGGCCATCCTGTTGCAGTCTCCAGGTTATAGAGATCTATCCTTACTAATGATGGGAGAATCTGCTGAGGTAGCAGGAAGAATATTGACCTTAGTAGTGATTTAGTGAAATATATGAAAGAACCAGGTCGATGATGATGAACCCAGGAAAATTATTTTCAGAAATTTCTATGTATCACATACCAGGAAAAATGAGCTTGGATACTACTACAGTTTACAGAAACCTTTACAATGTATTCATAATGACTCCATTAAATTCAGCTCCTTGATGAAAGGTATTAAAATTTGGTTAAACGCCTATCGTTACGAAGCACTCAAAAGTAAACAAACCGCGTCACTTTATTGGAGGAATTCAACTTCACCGAGTTATGGAGTTCGTACGCATTCATCACGCATAAAACCTTCTTCAAACAAATCACGATAAATTACGAACTTCAAGACATAAAACAAACAAATCATTGGGATGCGATGAAGGTCATATAAAGTCGGTCAACGTCGTTATAAAAGCCTAAACGAATGTATATTTCATACCGAGTGGTGACCAAATAAATACTGAGTGACGAGGTTCCATCACGAGTGGGACTCATAGTTCATTTAGACCTACCAGCTGCAAATGACAACTCATTTACTGGTTTATAAGACAACGTGAAAACGAAATTGAAAGACGTGAGATGAAGCAGCATACAAAGATAATTTCAAAATAACTATATATAACGATTATAACACTTTAATATCACTTGAATTTTACTTACCTAAGTGTATGTCCAAAGAGTTTTGATGAATTGTGAAGGGAACCGTTGAAAAATCTTTGGACCGCTGTTTTCCAGACATCGAATAAGCACAAATAAAAAATGAAAATATTTCCAAAGACGTAATTTTAAATAATCCCTTAATAAGCTGGGTGCGAAATCTAAGGAAAACATTCCGATAAAAACCCAAAAGATACCACGATAAAAGTATGACGATGCAATTTAAAACTGCTTCGACTCTTATGCGGCGTAAATAAGATGATAATTTCCCCATATTTTGTAGGACTTTTCTTGCGCTGCTTCAATTACCCACCCCTACTCCTGCAGTACGAAATACCAATATTATGAGTATTCCCTTCCCTTTTCTTGCTAGAGAAATCTCCTCTTCTCTGACTACTCCCATATTTCGTCTTATTTGTAATATCCCCGGAGTAGACTGTCATTTCCAATCTCGCCCAATTTCCATGCGGTTTTAAGGCCCCTTCAACCCAAGGACTGCCTGCAGCAGCTGCAGCACGAAATAAGAAGAGACATGGGAGACTTGCGCAGTCACGATACTAATGACATAAGGCTAAGGAGAACGAAAATGAGATAAAGAGATAACGGAAAGGGGTTAATTAGAGCTTATTAAAAAATTGAAGAAATTAATTAACTGAAGCGAATATTCACTTAAGCTGAGAGAAAGATGTGTCTGGTAATTTGCGGATGAAGTCTAGAGAAGAAAGAAATTCCGCTCGAAGTAATTGGCTAAAATTTTCAAATTCGTTAGAGTTATTGCTAGATAAGTCGTGATTAATTAAGTATATTGATTTAAAAATGATTACATTCATATGCTTACTCTTTGATAGCACAAACTATTCCCTTTCTCAGTTGTAAACTTCAAATAAATTTATTGATTAGCTGGATATGTGGTTTAGGAACCCCATGGATTCGCTGATTCCAAAATTCTAGAAAGGGTTGTAATGTGCAAAATTCTTTTTCCACTTGTTACCTACATTATGCCATTTGTGGAAATGTATACCAATTACAATATTAATAAACATATTCTTGAATATATAACACTAATTAAAAATATAATTTAAGAAAGAAGTAAATAAATTTTAATATAGTCATTAATGTCTAAACATTCTACAGAATAACTGCAATTATAGGTTCCTTTTTATTTTCCTTTAATTGTTAAAGGTGTACACATTGCAGAACTTTCCCTTCACATTCTAAAAGAAAATCTAGTAATGTTGAGTACAAACTAAATCCTTGCATGAGGGTAAACGAAACCCGTTCTGTTAATGAGTACGAGTTTTGGAAACTGCTCCTAATCTTGAAACTGGACTAGATATTACCATCTAGAGAACAGCTCTGCTAAGGAGCTTGGTCCTTCTCTCTGGTGCATTAAAATTCATTGAAAAGATTCGCAACCGCCACTATGGATCCCCAAGAATTCGGCTTAGTGTTTCTAAACAGAAAAATATGACCATAACTACAATCATCAAACGATAACTACATAATTATAAGGAAAATTTACTTTATAAATATATACGGAATTATTTTTATTAATGCTTCTAAATACTAAGAGACCGTAATTTTTGGCTAAGATTTCGATGAATTTCGGAAATAAGAGGAAATAGCTTTCTTTCCTTCTCTATTAGCCGGCCTCGGGTTATTCAGGCGAAACGTAGGTCCGGTTTTAATCTGGTTAGGGTGCGATTGTATGCGTCGTAAACTATAAGTATTAATTATAAGATAGGCCACTTAAAACTAACTTTTCCCGTTGAAGTTGCCATTATCATTACACCGTTAATCATCAGCGTATTTTTGCAGCAACCGAAGTCTAGTTGACAACAACAAAAATTCTTACGAAATTCAACAAACTTAGTGAGTAAGTCATAGTTGAGTACATTCACAAACGATGCACCGAGGAAAGTGGAAAACATATCGATTGAGGAAATTTCCCGATGGAATTCCAAGGCAAACAGAAGGACGTTTTATGGGAGTGAAAATGAGAGAAAGGGAGAAGGAATGGGGGATGAGAGGAAAACGAGCCGGAAAGGCAAAGTGATTCGAGCGATGATTGCAGAGTGGAGAATCAGCAAATTAGACCAATGCAGTTTCTCGTGGAGAGACACGCCCTCTCCTGGGAGCCGCACGCAAACGGGATCGGGAATGGGATTTTCGGGAGGAAGTTTTCCGGAAAGAGAATGCGAGAGAGAGTTGTGGGGTGCGCGAAACTTAAATGGGTTGGCGGCGTAAGAAAGTTATTTAGTTTGGCGGAAGGGGGATGAAGAGAGGAACGGAGAGATGGTTCTTGCGTCGCGACGGCGGCGGGGAGCGGAAGACAAACGAGGATCGTATTTCACGGCCCCACGACAACGTGGAGTATTCCCGCAATTGGACCTGGGGAAGGAGGCGGCGGATTGCGGGAGGAATGGGGAAGCAAAGACACTGGATGCAGAAAAGGTGGATGTGTGGGGGAGGAAGCAAGGGGAAGAGGTATTTTCCTCGAACGAATGAATTTGAATTGTTGGGCAGCGGAATCACCAGAGAATATGGTATGAATAGGAAGACTGTTTGCTTTGAGGATGAAATAAGAGATGAGCGGCTATCAGAAGGCGAAATGGATGGAAAAGGATTAAAAGGAACTGAGAATATATTTCAATTGTAAAACTTCAATAATTCAAGATGTCCCAGCAATACAGAACAAACTAACTCAAGTTATGGATGAAGATTCTTTAATTAGTTATTCCGATTCTGATAAAGTATGTAGATGAATACTCAAACAGTTTGAAAAAAACGAAGTATTGAATATTAATGAAGGAATGGATTTAGATTAAAGTGAAAATATAAGGAAAGTTCTAGGGGAAAACGGTGAGGTCAACAGTGTTAAGTAGAAAGACAGGATGTTATTTAATTTCTTTGAAATCTAAATCGTCTGAAAGTCTGAGTTAAAGGGTGTGTGCCTTAAATAGGAGTCTTGATTTACTACAATGATTCACATTGCAAATGTTCATTAGGTGCACGCATTATCTACTAGTACCCAATGAGGTTGTTCAAGAAAACGTCATTGAGTTTTCAACTCTAAAAGTATTTCCAAAATATTTTTCAGTATTTTTAGGTTTTAAAATTAGGTATGATGGGTTCAAAATCCAAATGTGATTCCAGCAAACATTTTATACTTTTAATCCAAAAATGAGAAGGAATTAAACTGACTGTGACAAATGAGCTACTAAACATAACTTTCTGAATCCATAAATTCTGTTTTGATGCTGTAAGAAGGCAGTTGATGAACAGCAGCTATTGATGCAAGACTATATAGTTGATTGAAATTATTATTTTAAGCAAATAATTCAACCTCATATGGCTAACATTCAAATTATCACATCAATTACAGCTTTGCTCCTTCGCTTTCTACTCATTTAATTCAACGTTGCCTGTTATTCTCTTCGCTATCCCCGAAACTTTTCGCACTCATTTTTCTTCACATCCTTCCTCGTTTCGTCAGGCAGAGGTCTTTTCCATATCTATGCGAGCTCATCCGAGAGTCTTCCGAGAGTGGAATTTAATTTCAGTTATTTCCGCTCCTTTTCCTCGGTCCTCTTGCGTTATAAAAACGCTTCCATTCCGCCTCACCTTCTTGCGACGTTTTCGCGTTTCTCTCCACATAAATCAGCGATTCCTTGCGTCATTTCTACCCGTCTAACGCGAAACTCTTACGCTTGCATACCACCACTACTCGCCCTTCCTCCGCGCGGAAACACACGTTCTGGCTGCGATATTCGAGACCTCTGTTCCCACCTTCCCGACCCTTTTCATACCCTTAAAACTCAGCGAATAAAAAGTTCTTCGAAAGAGTTTCTCCGCTCATGGAGCGATTGGAGCGCATTGAAACTCCCTCAAAGAAGGCGATTATCTTTCCACCTTGATTTTATTTTATGCTCATTTGCTGCTTCTCCCCGAGTGGAAGAATCTTCGCGGGTGGAAATGTAATAACTCCCCAGCGGAAGGGTTTAATTGAAAATATTTCACTCCGTTTCTCCGTCGTGGGCTTTTTTCTTCGGTGAGCTTAATTAAAAAACTCTCAAGGTGACAAACTCGGGCGGAAATTAATTTCCGAGGGAGATAAAAGTTTTTATTTTTCCTCGATTCCATTAATCAAAGGGATTCCGTAATTAATCGGACCCATTATTCCCTCTTCCTTGAAGCATCGGTTGTGTCGCGAGTGAACGCCTATTGGAACGAACGAGAAGTAAAAAACTTCGGAATTTAATTTCCGTATCAGTTGAAAGTGAGAGAATTTCTTTCCTTCCAGAAAAATTAAACTTGTGGAGAATTTTCCTCCGAATGCAATCGAGAAAAGCTTTGGCAAAGTTTAGCTCAAGAATATAAAGAAATAAATCGGTATTGAAAGATTTTCAGGCACATAGCAGGTAGAAGAATCGCATACTCGTCTACTTCTGGAGAAAATTCAGTAGGGATTCGTTAAAGCGGAGCAAAGGTTTTAAATAGTTTTTTTGTAATCTTTTAGTAGTATCATAAAAGTCAGTAAAAAATTAGGTTGCAGAGTTGCATTATAATAAGTGGTAATTTTACGTCGCAAGGAAAAAAAATAAATTGCGGATTTTGATTAATTGGAGGCTAAGAATGCTCCTAAATCTTAAATTTTGTCGGGGCATCGTGCTTGTCCACTGGGATCAGTTCTCGAAACAAAAGAAAGAAAGTGGATTAATACTATAAGAAGATCGGTTGATCTGCTTCCTCCATGTTGTTTCCAGAATTGGTCCCAACAGACAAACATGATCCATAGACGAAACTGCTTTAGGAGCTCTTTGAAATTCTAATTCGGAATTCTACAATGTAATTTTCATTTTTTATTGAAATCAATGAAAATAGGCTAATATATCAGCAGTAATTTAGAAAATGTGATCACGTGGTATCATAATTGTTCGGATTAACTATTTCGATAAGACGCCTTTTGCTCTGAGATATATTTCATCGTTTCTATGAAATTTTGTATAACATTTTAAAATCGTACACTGAACGTCTTGAGGTAATATTTACAGTTAAATCTAAATACTATTCAAACATAATATTCTTCCACTTCATTATTTTTCATTTTACCTTCATAATTATTACATCCTCGTAACAAACGATCTACACTCTAAAAAGATTTTTTAACTCCCTGAAACCCTTACAAATGTGGCTTTATCGAGATAATTATCACAAGCAATTTACAGAATCAACGCTCAGATTTACCCTAAATTTCATTACGTTCGTTTAGCGAAAACATTTCTTCGAATTCTGCTTTGTTCTCACATTCCGGGAATCCGTAATATTGCCCTCGCCACCACCACAAACGTAACTCAACAGCAGTCATTCACGCCGTGAATTCACACAATTAGAAATCCTTTACCCCCAGCATCTTAAACGCTTGCGTTAATGAACAACTGGGGCGAAGCCACGCGTTCCTGATACCAGAGTATACGGGCGAGACAGAGGGAAGGAATGAAGAAGCCCTCGAAAATACCTAATTGAATTTGAATTTCCCCGACATGCACACACACGCTAACTAGTAGGTCACCACTTAATGCTTTACGGCTTCTTCAAACAGACAAGAGCGCCGCCTTTTGGTGAAAAAAAGCGGCGGGAGAAAGGGGAGAGGGCCGCGTTCATTTTTTCAAATTAACCGCGAGAATGGAGAGGGGAAAGAGCGCTCTCTGTTTGAAAGAGAGGTGCGAATAGAACAGTAAAAAGGGAGAGAGGTATAGAGTGCGATTGACAGGCTGCCATGGCGACGCGGTGTTAACGAAGTCACACGAGTGTTGGGCTTGGAGAGGAGAGAAATAATAGTCGGCTGAAGAACAAAGAGCTGTACGCGGAAATTTGCTCTGTCGCCGAACGAAATGAGATCCAGTGGAGAGGAGGGAGGTTTCGGCACAGGTTGGCAATAAAGGCGTGCTTGAAGATGAAGTACTGTTCTCGACGCGAGCAATTGGAACGGATGAATGAACGGAAAGTATACCAGCGGATGCCATTAGAAGTTTCCACCTCGGACGCTTCACGCAAAATAGTTCCACTCGCGTACGTCTGTCTAGCATATGTTATCATGTATCTGTGAGCGAAGATGTAATAGATGAAATCCTGGTGAACTAATAGATAAAACTAATAATTATGCTGTATGATGATCGAAGAATTTTTTTTTTCAAAAGTAGTATAGGCATTTAAGACAGTACTTCAAAGAGGAAATGCACTTTGTTTTTTTATCATAGTTCTTATACAATGATAGCCGACGTTGTTTCCAACCGTGAACTTGTGTTTCTCAATATCAAGAAAATCATGTGATACTGCGAAGTGTAGACAATCAGTATCGCATATGCCAAAACTTTGTGATATATGATAAGAACGTATAATAAATGAGAGCGGAATAACTTTTCAGAATAGAAAATACATTTCGGAAATCAATGATGGATTTCAGGTTATTTAAACGGAAAAGTAAGAACTGCCAAAACTAACTCAAATCGATCACTATGCACAAATTTAAAGATTTCGCAAATTACCATATTAATTATATCTTTATTACATTGTATTATTGAAAAAATATTAAGTAACGGGGTAGGAATAGATCATTCTAGGCTTGATATTTTAATAAATCGTATTTCAGCTATCTCACAAGAAACGATCATTACAGGAAATATCAAGAATTCTTCTATCCAGAGTCATGACAACCAAAAAGCAAAAGTAACTGCAGAAACATATCAACAACCCAAATTCATTTCTTGGTCGAAATTAATCAATTTAGCACAATAAGAGGAATACGATTCAAAAACGGAAAGGCAAGACAGTAATAAATAGGAACAACAAGAAAAGGATCGACGGTGCTGAAAAAGCGATAAAAAGCTTAACGGACAAGAAAACCTTTATTAATCACACTAAAAATTTACTTTTACAAGCCGTAAACGGTTGTTTAATAATTAAATAAATTTAACAATTAACCTTCATTTTCTGTTAATAGATGCGAGAAGGTAACTTAAAGAATCGGAGAAGAAGAAAAGTAGAGCCGATCTAAGACCAACCCAGCAACGACAATTCAAGTAAAGAGGCTTCCCCTCCAGAACAAAAAGGAAAACTTTTCGCCCGTAACGCGAAAGCGAAACTTATAAAGGGGTAATGGGAAGTTAAGATATGAGGATAGGACGGAAAATAAACGAGGGGAGCCCTAGAGAATCAAGGGACAACAAAGGCGAACCCGAATAAGTAACCGGAGAGAAGAAGGATGGAGGAGTAATGATTGTGAAACAATGGGGAGAAGCACGTTCTGAAAGTCGCCGTCGTCGTTTCCTCGAGCAGAAATAGCGGGAAACGAAGGGAATGCAGGGAAGAAATGCCGGAATAGGTGAGAAAAGGGTTGTAGAAGGGTTGAGGGTGTTACCATGGGTACCCAAACAAGGGGTGGAGAAAAGAGAGAGAGAGAGAGATAGTTCATTGTTTACCACGCACCAGTCAAGTAAATTTGGACCCCGTGGTAGACAGCGCCATTCATTCTCCTCACCGCCGGCGTCTCTTGGTACCTGTTGATTTAGCTAACGGACCGCAGAGGACGGCGGAGAGGAAGGATGATGTAGAGATGTGGGGGGAGGAGGAAGGTGGGGGTGATAATTAAGAGTCCCCTTCTCATCTACGAATCTGTCTCTCCTCGCAAAGCACGCCCTCTGTCTCCTGTTCGTGAAGTTCACTGGCGCTACTCCTGCAAGCGTGGGTAGTGACTTGGACTTTCGGAAATTTTTTCTACGGGGATGGCCGCGTTTACCAAACGCGATATGTTTATCGTGCGGGGGTGCTATCGCGGAGTTACGCGTTACGAGATGGGGAACACACCGATAAATTGAGCATCTTAAAATATCGTATGTACAAACGACACACTACTACACCTACATCATATTTATGTGAATTTACTTACGAATTATTAGCAGTATATAATAATATTAGTATAATACAATTTTAGACACCATTAAATCATAAATAACGAAAATTCAAGCTAGTACAGGCAATTCACCTAGAATATGCTGAAGCAAAAGTGTAATTCATTTCCTTCTTTTATCTTAGAAAGTAATTAATGAGAAATAAGAAAATAAATTGTAATCAACAGAAAAATATTGGAAATTTTCGAATATATATTTAAAATACAGCGATTCATAGCATTCATATAAGTTTTCTTTGAAAGTATCATAATTTGGAAAAGAAAGTGTTTTCCCAATTCCACTACCTAGAAAATTTGAAAATGTTGCAACAAATTAAAGAATTATTCATGCCATGTACTTAATGTGCCACATTTGCAGAATATGGTAAATATTAAATATTTAGAATAGTATTATTTCAAGGTTAAATTTTCTAATTAAAATTTGAAACTGGAAAATATTCAGGAAAATTTTCCAGCAGTGGAAATAGAGAAGCCATGAAACTATGTTTGAAACGTAAGTTAACATCTCGAAATTTTGCTAATCGTCTTTGAAATAGTCCAGAGAAAGGAAACACCATGAAATCTCAGAGCACATTATTTATATCGTAAATTAAAGTTTACTCGTAAAACAGAATTGATAATATATTTCCATGCAATCTCGGGAAAACCAGCTAGGCACTAAATAAAAGAGAAGAAAACGGAATCTTCCGACTTTATTTTAATAATATTAGACTCCTAAATTATTATAAATTCTTGCCTGGAAAAACTTTTACGTCGATTGTAAACAAAATTATTTTTGATTACATACAGTAATACTCGTTCTAACAGAGAAGTCCATTGGTTGAGGATGGTAGAATGAGTACCTCGAACAAAAATTATCATATTCATGAATCGGTTAAGAAGCTTACGCCATTATTTCTGAAATAATCCCACAGGAGTTGCCAAAGCTTCCCTTAATGAGGATTACGAAACCGCGGCTAGAAAAAGTTTTTTCGAAAAACTTCGTTTGAGAATATGCGACTAAATTCCAGCTGGAGTCTCCTTAACTACTTCCCTCCGCAGATTCTTTTACTACGCCAACCAACTGCTTCCGCAACAATTTCATTCTAAATGGGGGGAAACTGCGACCAATCCCATCACTTCTCCGGGAAATTCCCTCCGTTTCGCGAGGAGACTCCTGGAAAAAATTAAGCCCTCCAAATGGAAAAATCGCGCGAAATTATAATTTCGGAGCTTTTTGCCGGAGACCTGGGAATTCCGTGAGGAAATAATATTTCCTCCCTCTTTCAGAAGCGGGTGAGGTATGCCAGACTTCTCGTTACGGAGACCACCCCTTGTAAAATGCTAAAGAGGAGAGGAGAAGGTCCAAGAGAGAGAAATGTGTGGGTTCTGCGTGGAGCAGAGGTATGAACCGTATGTGGCTTGTGGCATACCTATGTTCCCTTCTTCGTAGCAATCTCCAACAGATCTCCTCAGCCGGTAAAGTACTTCTACCTTGAAGCATTCCTAACAGTCCCCTTGGAGAAAACCTTGGAGGTAGCGATGCAAATTAGAAATCTAAAGCATAAATATTATTACACAATAAACGTAATTACGGCCTCACTAATAGGCCATCCAAGGGGCTCAGTTTGAGAAAATTTTATGAAAATTATAACATTTTCTATGAAAATAAAATGTTTGATCTTGAGCTGCAAAAACTACTACTTATCTAGATAATCGAAATAAAAAGTTAAATATCCATGGAGACATCAATAAAAAATACGAGACCAACTTTGTGGAAAAATGAGAAATCAGAAACACATTTTTATAGAGTAATATAAAAGAAACGTTAACAGTAATTGAAAAGTTTACTTATGCGTGTCTCAATGAAGAAATATACTTATCATAGCCGCGTGTCCTATTGTGCATGCTTATTAATGTGTCAAGCGTCTTTGCTTGGCAGCGCGCGGCGAAAAATTATCAACTACCTCTATTTTAATGAAGCAAATGCAATCGAGATATGACGATGAGTCTCTCTTCCATTAGCTATCATGGAAGAAGAAATGAAAATTACTAGAAAAGATGAGGAGTGAGGTAGTTTGTCCTCGCTTATATCAATGAGCTAGAACGATGCGAGGAAAAAGGCCCATTCAAAGCGGCAAAAGGCCCTGTGAATAACTCATTTTATATAACTCAATAAGAAATTACCACAAAATTAATGCCAATACTCAGCAAGAAAATTACAAACATTCAATAAGTGAAAGATAAGAAGTGCCAAATAGTTTCTTTATTTTCAACACCTATTCCAAGCTACCCTACGATCATTTATGTGGCAAATCTTAAGAGGGGATAAAATGCCTACGTAATTCCTTCCCCTTCCAACTCCTCCAGCATATTCCCACCTTTGGCTCCTTCAATCCCCCGCAGTTTCCGGTAAACACGAGGAGGAGGGATGAAGCCCTGGATGTAATTGCGTTCCAAACCTCCTTCCCCTTCTCCCTTTCAACTCCACCCTGTCCGCGCCGGACTTAATCTACACTGCGTCCTTTCGCGCAAATTTAATGGAAATGCCGTCAGCACCACCTCGACCTAGGGATCCAAAAAGGCCTAGGCCACAAAACGGTACGTGATTAATTCCAGGGATTATATTTTTTTTCCTACGGCGAGCTCCTTTTTTTCGTTTTACGTACGCCAACTTTTCCGAAAAACTAATTTGACTGTCTCTCTTTTCTCAGCCCCCTTCCCTCTCTATTTTTCCTCTGAAGCGCTGTTTCGGATATGCAAATATACTCGGCAAAATGCCTCGAATTCCATATATTTTTTCCATCGGAGCAGTCGAAAAAGGGGTTGATGTGAGAGAAGAAAAATATCAGTCTCTATATGCGTCTCCTGTGTGCCAACTACTGGAATTTACATATTATTGCCTTTACAAAATCTTTTTCTCCCACCATAAGTGTCTTCATAAGTGTCCTTATAAAGTTCTTATCTGCACTACACAGTTTTAAATTGCGGATTCCCAATAAGGATTAAAACATTGGGCAATCCACTAAGCAAAATGATGAAAGAAGAAGGCTTTTATACTTGGTTGAAAATGTACGTATTTATAATAACATTACTGGGATATTTATAGTTGCGGTTTATTTGACGAGGTTGACAGCTGTGGTCTATTCTTTATAATATGAAGAAACATTAATAGATTTTTTCAAGCCATTTTACCTAAATTTAACACAATTCTGTAAACGACGAATGAAAGAGCTGAACATTAGTAAGACGAAGAAAAGGTACCGTTGGTCTACGCAAGCAGTCCGATTCAATCAACAAACTGATCATTTTCATCTGAATAGGTACAAATGAAAACAATCCAGATTTAACAGAACCATTCGATAAGACGGAAAGTTAATGAGTCAGTACACTTAGAGTATATATAACTCTTCGACAACCGTAACACAAATTTTTACAATAAACGAATTCCATTTCTCGAAATTACATCCACTGGAAATTTCATAACAGGACTCACAGCGTTAATTATTCTCAGGGACCGTAGCGAACTTCGAGTGATCCCTTCTAAGAGGAAACTTCCTTCCTTTAGCATTGTTTCGGAAAGTATTCATTCGTAGTAAAAAAATTTGAATTCGCAGATCATTCCGTCCCGAGCAGTTGCTGGGCAACCATAGCCAATTATCGGCAACCTGTTTGACTGGGGTAGATTTTCCATTTCCTGTGAGAGATAAAAGGAGCGGTGTTGGGGTGGCAGTTAGCGCTGTGTCGGGAGGAGCAAAGGGTACGTCGGCACCGACTTCTCTCAAAGAGAATGGCATTCGCACAAAGAGAACGATATTGGTACGGAAAAGAACGAGGCGGAGATGCTGTCAACGGTTGTTTAATTACAGAAGACGGAACATACGATTATCAAATCTAGTCCCTACCTCTGTAAGGGGAAAATGTGAGATAAAATATAATCTTTGGATTCTAAATTCAGAAATATGTCGCAACTTTTTCTATTGAAACTATATCTTACCTAACTATATCTTATATACCGCATCTGAAATTCTAATAAAGTCCCTAATCTTCAAACGGAAGACTAGCATTTTCTGTATAATTTTGCACACATCCGTGGATACGGTTAAATTCAATACTGACGTTATGCAACAGATAAGGAAATAAATGGAGGAATAGTATCATTCACAGTAAAATGCCACGTGAAATCTAATAAAATTTTAATTTAAAATAAATTAGTCGTATTCATAATTAAAATTGATATACGCTGCGCAGGGACTTATGAATTTTAAAATTTGGCTTTTCATTTTGATGTTCAGTTTATTCTTCAACAAAATTTTGGAATTTAGAAATTTAGTGCATACTCAATAATAATCTTTACCTGAATTTGATCCCCATTCTTACTTTTTAAATACATTACTCCTTTGTCTGCGATAGCTACTGAATAAATCTACGAATCATTTAGACCGTGGAATTTTTTAATAGGAATGCTTTCAGATAACAAGTAAAGGACATTTGGTACACGAAGCAGTGAGCGAAGATTTTCGAGAGCAAGACATCGAAGATAAAAATTGGAGAAGTGACATCCCCAGCATCTTGCTGACGTCTGAAGCAAACTAGCGCACGTCTTCGACGTTTCTTTTCGATCCGGACAACATAGATAGCCGTCAATTCGGAGAACGATACTCTGGAAGTGAGTGCTCTTAGTCAAGGGTCACTCTCTTCGTCTGCCTTCCTGTTTTTTCCTATTCAACTCCTTCAACCCTCTTGAACTGTAATCGACCAGGACGAATCTATTCTGTTTTCGTAACAGAACTTATAGACGTAACTCTTGAGTCATGCTGCGATTCCCATCTTAATTAAATACGTACTTGGCGACAGTTTATTTTTAAGAGACGCTAAGGCATCTACAGATGTGCCGTCTCTCTGAGATAGACCAATTACATACGGAAGCACACAATGGAAATCTTTTCTATTGGAAAATGATGCAATTTAAATTTAATTCTTTCTCAGGGTAAAACTAAATTAGCTATCTATTCGATTAAATCGCAACAATCTTTCTTACATTTCTTTAAATTTAAATTTATGATTAATTCTCCTTTACTACAAATCCAATTGAGGATAATTTAGTATTAGCTATAATGTAATAGTAACGACCACCACCTGATCTGTTGCCAATCAGTAGTCAATAAATACTTACATAAAAATAAAACTGAATCCCAAAACCCACCCACCATTTTCTAGGAAGTTTCTTCAGTTAAATCTTCGACCATGAATTATAAATAAATATTTATCATTTATTTCCAACAATAAGACAGTGGAATCCGTATATCGCTGGATTTGACCCCATGGTATATCAATTGAAAGAGTTTGATAAGCAAATCCTCAGTTTATCCTTAAAGTGCATTACGATTCTAAAAATAGTCGCGAATGCCTCAGAATAAGCAAGACGTGACATCGCTACTTAACAAGTCAACTCGTCAAATCGGAAACGAAAACAAAGGAAACATGATTCATCGCCGTACACTTTAACATCTCAATCAGCCGGTCACGCGTCTCTCTTAGTATCCAAGAGACACAGTACGGAAAAAATCAAAGGGACGTCAACTCGTTATGGCATTTCAACCTCATCCTCACTAACATTCACCACTTGATACAAGGTATGACAATCCGAAGATACGTTTTTAACAAATCCTGACCTTTGCGACATCTCCAAGGAATGTGTCAAACCCAGCGGTAATAAATACGTGGACACGATTTATAGATGGAGTAATGGATAACGATACAGAAAGAAAAGAGAAAAAAGAAACGGTTGACATCTAGTAGGGAACCTCTCTGGGAAAATGGTAGGTAGACCTTAGAGGAATTCACCTCTGAAGTAAAGATATGAACCTAAAAGACGAGGACGGGTAAGGAAGGGGGAAAATACCTAGGATGACAGATTTCTGTAGGTTGTGATGGAAGGTTGTTAAGTCCCGAAGAGAGGAAGCGAAAAAGGGTATCCCTTAGGGAATGCCCATACAAATCTTCGAGGGTTTGGTTTGGACGCGTCGAAAAGACCGAACCCGTACATCAAGTGATACCGATCTGATTGAAACGGAAAGGGGAAAAGCGAGAAAACGATTCCCGAGAGTCTATCGAACCAACCGAGAAAAAAAGACGAGCCGCGCCCCTTTTTTTATCATATAGTGCGCTCGCTCCAAATATAAAAAACCTATACGCCTTTTATTTCTAGCATTCATCTCTCCTTCTGCTCGTTTCTAAGTATACGAGGTTGACCCCATCGCTAGTAATGATCTCCGAGAACGAATTCTGTCGAAACTGTATTTTTTTCTGATATCATCTGTTCCTTCCCTCGAAGGTTTTCTGGGGAGGGAAAGAGAATCGGGTTTTTCTGGGAGAATGAAGCGAAACAACGTGGTGGTCTTTCCGAATGTGAAATCCTTTCCTGAGAAAGGTGGCAACGGGTTGGGCGGGAAGAGACGGGGAAACTTATGGTGATTGGTTTTTGATCAACTCTAACATGGTCCATCCGAGCTTCTAAGAGATTTGTTATCCGATCGGAGAAAAGGGAACATACATTTTTCGGTGCGTTCGTATCGGTGTTAAGAGGGCTCGTCTACGAATAAAATCCGACTGTTTGGTAGGTGGTCGGCAGAAAATAAAATAAATCGCTTCGTTTGGGTTTCGAGGAAGAATTATCTCATTAAGGCCGTGCTCCATATATTCCAATCTCGAGTTTGGATTCAATTAAGACGGAGTAACTCCTGAGAGCCACCAAGCTATATCACTGTTCCTCTTGTTTGCCCTAAACTCAGATAACGGTCAGGAAAACCTTTTAAATGTTTAATTAACTTTGCTTTCTCCCACCCGGCAATAAAATAGTTTTCATTTAGAGAGTATTAAGAGAGGAAGAAAAAGGAAAGGACCGATTAACTTAACCTTTTTATACGGAAGCCAATGAGACGAAAGACTATCCAAAATTTGCGTGGTACTTAATGGTTTCCAAAACGGATTTTGTTGTAAATTGTGAAATAAATTTTCATCCACGTTCCTCCTGTTTATAGAGCTTACGGAAGATAGATAAAATCTTTCCCGAAAAGAAATTCCGGGGATCCAAAATTTAACTGCTTTCTGAACGGAGATATTGAATGCTAAGGAGGTAAAAGAAGAAAGTCATCCGAAGAATTTGAAGTGATTTGTTTTAAGAATGCCAAGCCGGAAAACATTCCGAGATTTCCCAGTTTTCCTTGACGAACCCCGTTTGAAAAATAAGTTGGTACCACACAGGAGGTGTCTATGCTCTTCTAAATTAAAAAAAGAAAAATGAGAACGAGAAATGCTTGTCAATACAAGAAGGTAATCCAATTTTATAAGGGAAGAAAGAGAGGAAAAAAGATGATTTATTCCACCCGAATATTGATGCTTTTAGATATCTAGGTGGATTACCGTAATACGTGCCCAGAATAGAAATTAGAGCCACCCGCTTGGAAACGATAACGACTGGGTATGAGATGGATTATTCATAGAAGCGTGCTGGACGGCGGCGTTTTTTCTCCTCTTTGCCCGTAAAAGCGGCGGGCTTAAACGTGGCCGGCTAATGGGGTGTTTAAATTTCATGCCCGATCTCGATCCCGCTATTCTCTAATTATGCTCGGGCATTAACGTTACCTATTACCCAGAAGTAGCGCATTTTAGCTCAATCCTGAGACTCTTATCCGCTCACCAACACCATGTGAAGAGCTTGAATTTTTAACGTTAACGAAGATTTTTTCTAACCAGCCATTAACGGCTGGAGGAAAATACATTGCTTAGTAATCATTCTCACTTTAGTAACACAAGAGAGTTCCAAGAAATTGGGACCAGCGACTGCAATCTTCTCTTTCTCCTAATGGCGCTCGGTTATAAAAAATAACTATTGCGACTGAGTTTCATCCAAAGAAATAAGCAATTAGAACAAGAAGGCCTTCCATGAGATCGAATTTTAATTTCAGTAAAAACTTTTTGCGGAGAATATCGAGATATTTGCGATATATTTCTTCAGCTTTTAGAAGAAATGGCAATTTAACGTAGATTAAACTACAATATAAATTATAACATCTTGAGAGACATCTGAGCCAGGGAACTCGCAGAAAACTTTGAGTCTTGTAGAACAAGACGATTCTGTCCTTCGAATGTTTTTGGAGGAAAGCATGGAAAGCCAGAAGCCACGACATGGAAACCCGCTGCGATTTACTTTCAGAACCCGTGTTTTCTTACAATTTCCATCTGTTCCTCTCTCTGAGGGGATCTGCCTTCTTGGGTGAGTAAGGTGGGCGACGAGGAATAAAAGCTACAAGGACGAGCTTAGGAAACGAGAGGAAGATAGGGAAGGTCTCAAGAATCTTACTTTCACGTGTCCCGTATATTCTGTTTAATGATCACGGATTTATTTTCCACCCACTTTGTTCCCTTTCTTGGCATCAATAACATTCGGAGTCATGACGTAGCCCTCACTTAAACTTACGACCCAACCCTTTGTCCAAATTTCAGTTTCGGCGACGGAAAATTTTACTCCTCCGGAATTTTCCAAAAAAACTGAAAGGAACATTTTCATCGCTCAACTGTACGACCGATAGGACTATGGAAGACGTCGAAGCTAACTTTGTCATGTTAAAATCGACGGAATTGTGCCCGCTTCGTCGAGTGTGCGCCTGCCAAGGCCGCTCTCCTCATTCAAACGAATAGCTACCTAATTTGTGTTCAAATAAAGATTTATTGGAAGCCATTAGGAACAATCATCTATATGGAACTGATGACTCTTAGATAGGTCGAAGAATTTCTTAGTAGAAGGAAATGGAGCGGATGCTTGATTCAATATTTTTATGATCACCGATCTCTTGGTTGTTTTCTCGGAATATGTTCACATCCAAGGATTTCATTCACTTCATTAGTATTAAACTGCTCATGCAAGGAAGCTTTGGCAAAAAATAGCTCCTAAATTTTATAAAATACAAAGAGTAAATTTGAACTATTCTACCATTTTTTCATGAAAACATATTGGTATCAAAATTATTTCACCGAACAATCGATATTTTCACGAAAAATACGGCAGAGTAGCTCATGTTTATTCAGAAATAAAAATGCAATACATTGTAATTCCTTCTTATTATAATTAATCCTACACCATTTCCGTCTTTTCTATCCGTTTCTCCTCCGTGAAGAAAGAATAACCAAGAAAAACTTTGCACGTCGGATTTTCCGTTTTTAATAACGATACGCAATTTCTAATAAGCATCTCAACTTACCATCGTCTTAAAATATAAAAAAAACAACATGGAAGGTTTTATTAGTGGGATCTTTCGCTTTCGTGAATTGAAATCAATATGAAAAATTACGGCGAGATTTTAATGAGTTTTCGAGCTCTACTTCCTCGAGGATAGGTCTCCTCTCTATTCGTTGCAAGTCTACGAAAAAATGGATCTGATTTATTTTTCCAAACGCAAAGGGGACGAAGAAGAGTAAGGGTGGTCCTCTTTTTAAGGAATGCTCCGTTTCAGGCTGTCGGAAGTGAGGGCGTAGAGAGGTGACAGGGGGTGTAAAAAAGGAAGGTGAAGATGTTTTTGCTCTAAAATCTCGTTTCGTTTTCTCATGCATTAAAGCGTTATAAAGGGAGAACTCATAAATAGATTATAAATGGAATATGTTATAATAGCTCGAGGGAGAACTTCTACCATAATGTAAATTAGCGTTATAAATGGGAAAGCTTAAGAAAACAGACCATTCCATAGCAAGTCCCACTTCGCTTTCTCCCTAAAGGCTAACGAAGAGAAATGTTTAATTTAACTGCGTGAATTAATTTGTCTCCGTGTTTTCCGGAGGATATCACGCATTCAACGAACTGTGTTTTAAATCGTCCTCTCTTGGAAGTAAATACAAACATCGTTAAAATCACAAACGCTGAAACTATCGGCAAATTCTGCTGTGTTGTTTAGTATCCGTAATGGACTTTGCTGCGTAATTAACACTTAAATGATAAAATATATTACTAGGTTACACGTATATGAAGAACAGCAACGAGTTGGTTTTTAAAAAAAGGAGAAATATTTGGTTCCAATGCTTAAAACAGATTTATGACACTTTAAAGTTAGACGAGCTAGTTAAAATATCGCAAAGATTTTTTTTATAATAATAATAAATTAACCTTTCTAATTTTGTTGTCAAGATGGTAATCGACGTTAGATTGAGGAACATACGCTCAAGCCCAATGTTTACTTAAGAAAAGAGTGAATACCAAATTTTAAATAACCATAGACAAAACATGAAATTTAGTCTGAATATAGGAAATTATCACAAAAATATCTAACATTCGTTCTAAAAAAAGTAGATTGCGTAACCAAGTACATATTTAAATATTGCATTGTTTACCAAAGTATTGCATTCAATGGAAATTCATGCTCTCCTATTATATATTTTACCACCAACTGAATCCTATTTAACTTTATCCTATCTATACCTAACGTCCTAATTAAGAAACTTCACGCTCTTTCGGTTTTATAAACTAAATTTAAAATTTGCAATGAACGTTCCATTCACAATGTATTATTCCAACTAATTTACTTGGAAACGATTAATTTTGACAATGGCATTTTCTCCAAACTTATAAAACCATTCTTCCTCACTGAAGACGCGCAATCTTTCTTAAAGGAAGAGGACGTCATAGCGAAGTGGTGAGTTCTTCCTGAAACTTGAGGTCTTGGCTTTCAACCAAGCAATGGAGTTAAATCAAACGTTGAGTCACCGAGCACGGGTCACGACCTGCCTTCCTACGGAGTCCCCGTCGATAACAAGTGCCACTAACATAATTCCCTGTGTCTGCTAACCCCTTCATTGCTAATGACCATCCCCATGAAGACCTCCCACTCCCTCTGACTAGGGACGGAGACACGCCAACTGGACAAGTCAAAGACATTACTCACGCAATCTCGACTAAGGGAATAAAAGAGATGCTTCTTTATATCCATCCGACGCGTAATTTATCCAATAGACACAACAGTTAGTGATCGTAAAAAAAGATATCCTACTATCCTATGAGGGCGAAAAGATCCCTGGGGAAAGATCATCTTTTAGAACATGACGAAATATCAGGGATAAAACGTACATTCTGATTCCGGAGAGGATGAGAGAACACGTGAAGTCTAGTAACTAACTTGTGATTACTGCTGCCACTTAAATTGCTATGTTCAGTTCATACTGAGGTACCGCTCATTGTTCGCATTATCGAATGCAAGATATTTATCCGTTGAACTCAGTGTCGTGGCACCACTTCTCCGGAAGTCTATTAATAGGCGATTGTTAACTTAATCCCTACCGTGAGACTTACCCACAAAGCCACGGTCATTCACAAGTCAATTCTATTGTTCATTCAAAGTTTGCATGCGTCATTCAAATGTCCCTGTCAAGTAATTCTAAATCATCCTTCGTTAGAGATAAATATGTAGAGCAAGTTTTGGTCGATAGATTACATTGCAAGACGGCATATAAGAATAGCTTTCATACCTGATAATAGGATAATGTCACATTATTAATTAGCTGAGATTAAACCATACTCGAAATAAATACAACTGAACGCAATTAAGCCATAAAAATACTAAGGAAGATATATCTACATTACATCTGTTAAGAAATTATACTCACTGCAAATGAATTGAGGAAAAATATAAGCATGAATAATTCAGATATAATGGACGAGTATTCCCAAATATTTCCAAGAGAATCTGCACCTTTCACATTTTAATAACGAAAAAACAATATAACTCTATAATATAGAATAATATTACACAAGTCCATCAGCTTTGGTACATCGATAAAGAAAATTCACCTTTCGAGAGCTCATAATGAATACCACAGTTAATTGTTTCCACGTTTAGTTTTTAATTAAAAACAAATGTTAAAAAGAGCGCTGAAGATCGATAAACAAAAACAACGGAGTGTAACGGATTCGAATGTGAATCGTGATAAACGTCGAAGGCGGAAAGGAAAGAATTGATAAATGAGATATTAACACTGGAATATTCAATTTATTTGAATAATCTTCACATGACGTACCAGAGATTGTCCCAGTTAAAAACTCTTTAGTATACAAATAAGAAATCATTTCATATTTTATTTATCGGATAACCGAAAGATACATTAGCAAAAAATCAATATTAATCTTACAAAACTTTGCGCGGATACTTTCCACGATAAATCCTTGTTGGAATTGCTTGTCTTAAAACATTTCAGAATGAGATGATAATATATGTTGGAAATTAGACCTTCATATATGTGTAATATTTTATTCGTTACCATAGAATAACTGTGGCTATCACGCACTGGCAGACAAAGAATACTGACATTTTCTGCAGTTAAGAAAATAAGTATTATGAAGCAGAAATTATGTGAAGTTCAAGGCTAACGTAAAAAACAGAACATAACCTCGGGTACGCGATAGATATGATGATCAGAAAACAGGATGGAAAGCTCAAGATCCTAAGACAAAATATTGTGAAAACATGTCTCTTAATGTTATAATACTGCAGTAAATTAAAGCCTGAAACTACGGATTTGAAAGATTTTTAAAATGTGAGAAAATAGAGATAAAAATGACTGGTTGATTTTGTATGGGAGATCGGAGGGGGAATGGCAGATAAGGAAGGGACCGAAGGGAAAGGAAAAGAGAGTGAATGGAACGATAATCAAAGAAAGGGACAGAATGATGAAGAGCTTGAGAAAGTCGCTGGATGCAAAAGTCGAAGGTACGAAGGATTGAGTCAAAAAAGCGTAGCGAGAAATAACGACTGAAATAGAGAAAAGGAACGGAAAGGAGTATGATAAGATCCTTTTCTGAGAAGATTGCCGAAAGAAGATATTCAAATGTACCGAATAATAATAGACGCCTGTCGAAGTATTGAAATATATGCGCATGTATGACTACATTTAAAGATCGCCCTTTGCAAGTGCACGATCCCAACTGGAGGAGAAGATCCTGCTAAGCACTCAAATTGCAGGATTCCCTATTTTTTCACTGGAAAACAGTCGCTGGGAGTCAAAAGAATAAAGCCAAAACTTTCCGTTTGGAAATGGAAGATTTCCTGGAGATAAGAGATATTTGGAACATAGCGAGCAGGTAAATTTTGTTTAAACCATACTTATTATTAACCCAAACACGATAATAATGAATATAGGTACACATGTTAATTTAAAGATAATTTGTAAATGGGTGGGATTAATAAATCCTTTCTTTAAATCGTCTTTTTTACACAATCCTCTCAAAAGTAAAAATTTACTTTACCTATTACTTATACCTCAGTTTGTAACTAGATGCTTCCACATTTCATTTCCATTGAATTTAGTCAACAAAAAAAGGAGAAAAAATTTGTAGACATTTCTTACTGCTTAAGGAGTACATGAAGGTTTAGTTAATTTACTTAAAACATTCCGGCATGTGCAACGTAATCCATCATGAAGTTTTACATCAAGTTAGCGAGCAGAAGATTAGGCAGCTTCTACATTTAATTTTGATGGCAGTCAGACAGGGTTAGAATCGCTCTTTTTAATTAATTATTCAGCATTTTGGCAATGATAATAAGAGGTATCGGTAGCAATCAAACCCCATTGAGAATGACTCGTCTTTTCCTGGAACGAAGTTTGAAGTTCTGCAGTGGTAATAAAACCAATCCACAACCGATAGCCGCACTCCACAAAAGGAGAGCATTCTCCGAATCATAAATGATCAGACGACGGAGTTGATTCCAAAGAAAAAATCTCCGACCCACGCAAACAATATAATACACGCCTAACAAACCCCACAATGATTCCATCACGGAACGCCCTTTCCACCGTCCGAACTCCATTCCGCCATGTGATGCACAAACAAGCCTCTTAATGAACACCAACAGACCAAACACTTCCATAATATCGATCAATTCCCGACGACATCGATCAGAGATTCGTCCGAATTGTGAGTGAGGGATTCCACAAATTCAGGCATTGCATCACTTCCATATTCTGTTATTCTTCCCATGTTTCACGCATAAAATGGGTGGAGATGAAAAAGGGAATATAAGCTAGGATTCTGGATACAAGAGAAAGAATCATGATATGCGAGCAAGAGGGAGAGAAATAAACGCGAAATACGTATTTAAGTGTGTAGAATTAGCTACGGAGTACCTAAGGTTTCGTTTGAACTCAACCGTTCCTTCCATGGTTTATTGTAGTATAGATACGTCTCTAAGAGTCAAAGTGAAAATTCACAATTGATGGTGGGGTATCTATTGTATGTACTGCCTTCTCCAATGCTTTTTTAGAAAATTATAAAATCGTCTGTTACTTTTTGCTATGTTCTCTGAAAACTACTTCATTGCTTCCCAGTAATAGCAGAAAAATCATTGAAATTTCAATAGGAGATATGGATACTGAAGAAATGAAAAATCACTACGAAAATGGTATAAAATAAATTCAAAATAAGAAACTTGAACTTTTGCAAATTATAATTGGCGACGTGCGAAATTAAGTAGACAATTATTTTAATTCCATCCTCTACAGTAAATAAGGATGATTTAATAATGCCTCCGTGTTCTAGGACGTCTATTAAAATTAATATTTTATTAAATTTGACGCATTCTCTACGATAAAATGGAAGTAAATATTCGCATTTCATGCATTTTATTCCGTAATGATTTCTTTATTCTCGAAGCAGCTACTCTGTTGTGCATTTTACGCAGTGTTCTCTGAAACGGAATACCTTATGGCGCAAAGCTCACGGCAGAGTGAAGATGGCCAAGAATATTTCAAGGGGCAGCGGAGTAAGAAGAATAAAATATTTAATTCCGAGAAGCCTACGTGGTTCAGCGGAGAAAAGAACGAGGGATGCGTGAAGTTTTCTGGAATTAGGATCAGTTTGCGTTGTGTTTCGATTTGGGACGCCTGCTGGTTTTTCCACTAGCATTGCTTTCCGCATGATCTTTAAACAGGAAAATCCTTTCCTCCAACTCGAGGAAAAGAACAGATCTACTAGAAGCCATGCATTGCATGCATTGCACGATACCTTATTTGCTGGCATTAGTTTTGAGGACTGCAATGGACGATTTCAAACACTTACCTGAAAGTAAAAAGAAAAAAAAAATTAGTCACTTGCATTGATACCAATAATATCTAAGCGTAAATTTTTAAAACGGTCTGATTTAGATTGTCTTGACGGGAAATGGAGAGTGAATTTTTGAAAAACATGGGCCTTTTTCTGCTGCGGTACCGCAGCTGAGGCCTTTAGCGATTAATTTTAATCTAACGCTTCGATAATTTGAAGAAAATCACTAATTTTTTGAGTTAATTCCAAATTTATTAGTTAAAAATTAGACAAATAAGATAATATACCCACTGACACAGTTGGCAGGATGAATACCGCCGAAAAAAAAATTTCTATTTAAAAAAGGAAGAGAATTTACAGGATAAATAAAATGTAAATATATGCATCTGTAAATGTGTGCCATATTTTATACACGGATTACCATAAAAATTAAATAAAAAAAATTAAAGTGGCAAAATGAAACCATACCGTCTCCCAGAGAACAACGGCGACAAAATAAATTAATAAAGAGGTCGAAAGAAAATAGAGCCAAATATAACGGTTACAGAGGATGCTTTAGTAAGGTGCATCGTCTCTATACATAAACGGAACTAAGGTAACGCTCTACTCTTGTTGACCTTATTCGCAGTCAAAAAGTAAATAAGATCAACTGACACATTAAAATACGAAACACCCTCAAAAACCAAAGAAAGAAGCGACGGTCGAGACAGGATCTCAGAATCGATACCATCATAGTCCGTTGTATTAGAACAAGAAAAAAAAGATGATATTGCGGGAGGGTGTGGTATTTAGAACGGGGGTTTGGAGCAGAGATTGCCCAAGTGCTTACGGCAAAGAAGATCAGGGACGAGATCCAATAGACAGTATAAGAAAAGGCAGCGGGGTGGCCAAAAGATGGGATCGAGAATAGAGAAAGGAAGAGTGCAGTGGACGAAGACTCTTCAAAAAGATATTGAGGAATGAATCGGATCAGGGCGGGGCCGTTCAGAGAGTGAGTGGGGATTTTTATTTTTAAGTATAAGGAACACGAGCGAGGGAGGAGGAAAGGGGGAGGATGACTTCTGTGGCGAGCGGACATCCGCGTGTAGAGGGGAAAGAGAGATACGGATAAAAAAATCCTCGCCCGAAAGAACAGGAGCCCTCTTGGAGTGCGGTCTGAATGAGGGTGAAGTCTGCCGCAGTAGAATGCGAGCAGATTGCAACGAGTGGCGCGAGGATAAGCCGAGGAGGGGAATGGAATGCCCACAGAAGAGGAGATGTAAGGAGTTACTGGGAGGAGGAGGAAGGGATTGGGAATGTGAAGAGGGGTGGAAAAAGTGGCGTGGGCGTAGAAAGTCAAATGGAGGTGGTGGGATGTGAAAGATAAACCAGATATAAAAACGGTCATATGTGTGTCAATCCTTGAAATGTTTCATGCATACAATGCATTAACAACGTGTTAAAGCTAGAATAAGAAATAAGGGCTATGAAGTTGAGTAGTGTGTTACAGGATGTAACTATCCATTCACAACATATTTGGTAAATAAAGCCATCAATTTTACGATATGTCATACTGAACCGTATTTCTGAATCAACCGAGGTAAAATTGTTTGCAGCAATGATTAAGCGGTAACATTCAAATGGAATCTTGCGTTCGATTAATTGATAGGGTCTTAATTGGGAAGATAAGGGTGGGCCTGTCTTCCACCTCACTTCCTATGTCCTACTATTTACTGTGGTTAATGAAAAGTTAAAAAATAAGAAGATGAGGAGAAATCTTCGCAACTTAATGTTAATAAAAAAGAAAACAACATTATCTTATAAGACAAGGTTGTCTATAAATGGATTAATCTGATAAACAGCATAGATAAGTAAAAATGGTACGATAATAGCATAAAATCAAGCCTGTGCTTTCAAATTAAAATTAAGTAATCATAGAAAAATAAGATTTCTCTTCAGAGGTTGGCAAGAAAATATAAAACTTATCGAGGATTTAATATGTTGGAAATACCTGGGATATTAAACCACCACCATAAAAATAATAGTTAGTCGATTCATGAAGTAACCTTCCAATTCTCTTGCATCGACCTATAATATCCCTCAGAGGAACGATGGTAAGCAATCTTCCTCGGATTAAATCTACCCGCTTATTTAATAAGGATATTGCTGTAACCGAATAAAGTGATTACAAGGACCCATTAATTTCAGTTTCTCCCTAATAACAGGAATTAAATAGTTCAATTATAAATCTCAATCAGCGCTGCTATGCGGGTTATCGCGCTTATTCAAACTCTGATCAAGAACATATTTAAAATCCATTAACGTGCGATGGAAAGATCCGAAACCCTCGAGTTCGTTCTCGCCCCAATATCAAGTCTTCTACAAATAACAAAACAAAATAGAACGGAACCGAATGGAAAATGCCTTCCAACCCCTTCAGACTTGGTCGGCGGGCAGGCTCGCCCCGAGCATTCCTCATCAAAGGCAAGACCGTTCGAGGAAGGAAGAAAAAAGTGACGGGAGAAGAGCGTTGCATTTGAAGAATCAAGTGCTCTAGGGATGTACTAGGCGTCACGGAGGTCGTCGGAGTGAAGAGGGCTGAAGGGGAGGGACTGAAGAGGGCGCCAAAGACGATTAAGAGAAAGAAGAACCGAAATAGAGAGGCGTTTCGGGTTAGCGTCGGTTTAGGTGAAGCGTCGCTAGGATAAGAGGAAGGAGAGAGGTAATGAATGTACTGGCAGGCAGGAATGGGATGAGCCTCCGTATCTCTCCCTGAGATCTCTGGACCTCAACATTCCCTCCGACTTAAGACGCGTTGGCTGAACCCCCCGCGCTCACGCTACCAACGTGCTACACTCAAAAACACGCTCTCTCACTCTCTCCTTTATCTTTTCCTCCACTCCTGAATTTCCTGAAGACTCAAGTCATTTCTGTACTTCACCAACTTTCTCGGTCTCCCAACCAGAAGTTCTGTCTCTCTAATGCTTTCACTCAGTCCTTTGTCCCTCCGTTCTACTTCTCCATAATCTTTTCTCTTTGTCTCTCCATTTCAGCCTTATTCTCTTCTGCGTTCATCTCTTCCAGTAAAGGATCTCTGATATCTTGATTTGCCTTTTTCTTCTCTTTTTCATTATGATCTCTCTCCATTACCGTTTTCCATCCCTCTCTTTACCCCTCATGTCATTAATTTTTAAATTTTCTTGTTATAAAGTAATACATTTCAATATTGAATTAAAGAAAAAAAGGATTTAAGGAAAGGTCCCCCAACTAATCCCACAGGAATAACAAGTGTGAAAAATAGCGACATGACTGGGACACGAACCCTGGTCTCCCACTTTCCGGACAGGTATTCTAACCACTGAACTACCATGCCGCGTCTATTCCACAATGTTTAGGGAATGCTTTGTGAGCAAGGCAGGCAGCCTCCAGCTTAGTGGCACGAACTGCCGTCCGAGGTCCTCACTGAGGCAGCCAACTCACAAAGCGGTCTTAGTGCGGCAGTCTAAACAGTGTGTAATAGACGCGGCATGGTAGTTCAGTGGTAAGAATACCTGCCAGGTAAGTGGGAGACCTAGGTTCGAGTCCCAGTCATGTCGCTATTTTTCACACTTGTTTTTCCTAAAGAAAAAAAAAATCAAAATTAAATTATGCAGATTAATTTTAAAAGAAAAAGCAGGTGTGCAATGTATATTTAAGCACAATCTAAGGTATCCGAACTTTGGGATGAGTATCACTTTTCCTAATATCGATGATCATTCCGTACCCATGCCAACTTAATATATCTCTGGTTATGTATGTACTACCAAGTACACACTTTTTTAATGGAACTGGGCTTGAAAATGTCTTGGATCTCTCAAGAAAGCATCTTTCTTACATAATCACTTTCGTCTGTTTCCTCTCCGTTTCCCTCTTTTCTATCTCTACCTATCTTTCACTCAGCCCTGCCCTTTCCCTCTCCCCAGCTCTTTCCTTCAAGTGTGGTAGAGCTAAGGATCTGAGTGCTCTTGTCTTTCCCAGAGACCCTCTTTACTGTCTTCTTGCTTTCTCTTATTAAGCTCTTTCACGCAACTCAAGAAGCGCCCTCCAAGTGCATTAATGTCTAAGAAAAAGGTACACTTCCTAGTCATTTTTCCTTTGTTTTCCATCGTCACTACCTCATTCACATCTTAGCCGCGTCAAAATACCTTCACCGTGGAGCTCTCTTCTTTTTCCATACACTTTTGCTTCATCAATAATTATGCAACTCATCGTTTTTCTTGCACTTTCCAGTTTCCCGTTCAAATAATAACATTACGACCTGCCCAACCAAACAACTAAAAATTTCCGATTTGAATTCAGAAGAGATGACTTTTCATATATACTCAGGAGCAACATTATTCAACCACATAATCAACCATTCAATTCAAACGTTGAGACGGTCTAAGAACCTTTCTATTTTCCCCAGTAAGTATTTTCTCAGTAAATTTTCAGGTACCGTTATCTTTATCTTTGAAAATGATCATCTCTTGAAAATCATAAAGGTAATCACAGTGCGTCATTATTGGCTGAATATCAAAACAAATATTCTGAAATTTTTATCTCACCGTATTGAAAGACTGTTTCGTAAAGAAAGTACCATGATATCACAAATTTCCTTCGCAAATATTTCCAGAAAAGGTCTAGAAAAATAAGGTGTATTAAAAAGAAGAAGATAAAACATGTAAAGAAGAATAAAGGAAGTACAAGAAAACGGTGGGTATTATATCATTATCTACATAGTACTTCAGAATCATGTTAAAGTCACGTACATGGAAAGAAGTAAAACTATTTTCTTAAAAATGTTTAAAATAATGTTCAGAGCATGATAGATTAATATATCGCATATGAAAAGAATCAACCAACATCTACGCCACACAGCATAAATACTGAAATTTAATGTTTCCATTTAACTGTCGCCAAGCATCTACATTTCATTTCCGCTACAAAATATTTCCCTATCAATGATTCCCGTTTCGTATCTTTCTGTTCCAACCTAACCGAAAAAGAACTTATATTTCTAAGGAGATTATAAAGATCCAACAGTGGTCAAGCCTACTGGTATATTTTGCCACAAACCCTTTTGTAAGTAATCCATAGCCCAAAATGCTCTCGATACATAATCTTCAAAGAAGATTTATTCCTTTAGATTCGCTTTGGCCTTACTTTTATCGCAGCGCCATCAACTTTCGCTTTTCTTTTTACAATCCTCTATCTCTCGGATTTATATCCATCCACATCGTTAACCATTTTGGGATTTGAATGGAAGATTTTATATTCCCAGGCCGATAACTGAACTTGGAGTTATCGGAAAACATGTCTGGTAACGACGATAGCTGCCCAGATGGTTCAACTATTTACAATTTGTTACCGAACCGTACTAAGAATCGGAAACTACCCTTATTTACACTCTAAAGTACCAATAATAATACTTGATATATAACGTGAACCCGGATTCGAGTTAGTAGAAAGCACAATATTTCATGACATTATCAGCATTTGTTTTCTTTAAGTAATACCAAGAGCACAGATGACGCAATGGGAAGGTATTCATCACATATACGAAACGTATACTCTGTATTTTTCTCAATTACTGAACTTGATGACGGGAGTACGACAATATGATGAGAACTATAGTAGCGGACTGAAAGAGCATAGTATTTAGCTACATCTTTTGTCAACAATACCTCTTAAATACCCTAAAGATTCTGGTAGCAGTGAAATTTCACCTTTTACACTCAGCAACTTTTCTCACCCAATACGGCTACCACCCTATCATAGATGACCAGAAAGAAATCTCCATTCTCAGTTCCCTCATTCTCTAAATCGTACGCTATCGACAGCCGCATCTTCCATAAATCCAGCTTCGGTCCAAACTTAGATATCTCATCGTCCCCGAAAAAGACGCTGCATAAGTTAAACTTTAAGATAGAACGCGATCCATTCCGACTCATCGAGGACACATTCCGAAGAAGAAGAAAAAAGCCGAAGAAGAGGAAAAATTCGGAAACAAACGACAACGCAGGACCGTCGCCGGGAACTACCACTTAAAAAAAAGTGAAAAAGGCCGCCAATCGCGTGACGGGCATCGCGGGAGGATTGGAGCGATAAATAAAAAGAGGCCCTCGCATTACAACTCAACGAACCCTCCACTCTCAAAACCCGCCCATACTTTCACTCAGTTCCACTAGCGAAACCATGGAATGAAAAAAGACCTCCATCCACTACGGGAAAAAAGGATTGGCAAAGAAGAAAAAATCCGATCTCGTAAACAGAAAAGGATTGAAAAACAACCGCACATGCTCACTCTTTCATTACGTCCTCCCACACGCTTCATACACGCTTTCCCTTTTTTGTCCTACAACCAATGTCCCTCCCTCCACTCCTCACACCCTTGGCCCTTACACATCGTCCGTACCCTCCACCTCATGTGCCCACTCCACCCCATTCCGCTCTCCGCACCACTTCCGCTCGTCCGTACCAACGAGCAGGCTCCTTCCTCATTATCCTCACCGCCTGATTCTTTCCCCCCATTCCCTTCATAGCCACACATCCACTTGACTCCCTCGCTCCTTCCGATACCGTTCCGCCATAACCTCAGTTTCCATGACGACAGTTCTATTTCGTTCGACATGATTGTAGGAGTTGAGACGTTTATTTTTGTAGCGATCCGCGTGGAGGATCGAAAGGGCCTCGGTTCACGCATTTTTTTCGCTCCTGAACGGGATAACTAGGCCAATTCTTCTCCCTCTGCTGGATGCCGGAGGAGAATTGATTTCCAATGAGCATGGTGTCCTTCCGTGAGAGTGAAGTGACCGAGGGTGAATTGAATGACGTCCCCGTGCAGACGGGGGAAGGTGACTAATGGGCAGTGCGATGATGTTCCCCCTCGCGTTATTTTAATTCATTTCTAATTATTCATTGTTTACGAACTGTTTCAGTGGCTTATATCACAACCATTCTTTGCACTTGGCCTCCGCGGGGAATCATAATTGTCTCTCTCTCACTGTATGTACTACATACAAATACATTCGCATCATATACAGGATATAAAATATTTGATTGAGTGTCCCTTGGTACCTTACATTCAAGCATGAATTAGACACAAACTATGTAATTCAGAGCCTCTGTTAACGTTGTCTTCCACAAGCAGAAAATATTATCTTCGGAAACTTTTTCTAAACGTACTATATACTGTCGTCATCTGCTTAAATTAAAATTATTAGAAAATTGTAACTTACTTGTCCGTACCTAAAAAAAATTATAACAAGGAGGATTTATATTCAATACAATTTGCATATCACTCTCTTATTTCAGTCTTAGATCAACGAAGGCGAATAAGAGCAAAATTTGCTTCTTCGAGTAACGATAGAGGTATAAGGAAATTCTTTCGTACTTATCAAATTTTTAATAGAAATACATTTCAGTTTACATTCCAAATGTTGATTTGTATTAAATAGTTATATTGAACACTCTTATTTAGCTCCCAAAGACAAAGGTAAGAGCAACGCGGAATCACTAACATAACCTTTACGCCAAGCGAATAAATGCTTAAAATGAAATTCCCTTCTATTTAAAGCTTCATTGAAACATTTTTCCGCTCATATCCTGTTTTTATGATTGAATACGTCAAACCTCTTCCGAAGGGGATCAGCCGAATCGTAAAAATCATTGTATAAAAATAAAAACGCGTAAAACTCAAAACATCTTCTCAATCTTCCTCCTGGGAGCCATAAATTTTCATTCCATTATAAATCTAATTCTATATTGTTCCAGATTCTGCACGGTGAAGAATCCTTGCCCGTCTTCTTTCTTCCTCCGGACGAATGAAGCCTTTCAGAAATAAGGTTTAGCGTTGGTTGACACGGGGTAAGCGGGAAAAGACTAAATTAGTCCTATCGTGGAAGGCAAAACATCCCGAAAGAGAGCGTAAAGGAAACAGCGCGCTCTTTGAAAACGCATCGCGTGTCTTTGGAAGCCACAAACTAACACAAAAGAGACCACATCCATGACTTAAGGGTTAGAAAGAAATGGAGAGCAGGGCGAATGCGGCATCCTTTCATCTCCCGTTAATTCTCCATCCTTTAACGAATCCCAGAAACGAGTCGTTTTGAACATTTTTGCCTAAAAAATGACTACGATATCTGTCAAAAGGAAATGACGAGTTGTTTCTTGGGTTTCCAATCGATAAAAAAATCCATTAATCGAGGATATTGAATTACAGTGCGGAGTGAAGGATGCGATTAGAAACTGGAATGGTGGGAGTCAGTCTTTTTTCCTCTTTCCATTACCGTCGAAAATTTCTTTAACAAACGCTTAGAGAGAATTTTACTTACTATTGCATATCATATATATATA